>OX459096.1:7769595-7794595 GCA_949775045.1 Metridium senile | reverse complement strand
GATTTAAAGAGAGAACTTGTAAAGGCATGGAATGTTAAAGTGTCAGTAATACCAATAGTAATAGGTGCACTAGGTGTTGTGACAAGCAGCTTAAAAAAATATATGAAGCAAGTTGATGTGAATATAAAAAGTGACCTACTACAAAAAGCTGCTTTGTTAGGAACAGCCAGAATTTTAAGGAAAGTTATGGACATTAAAGACTGTTAGAGGACTATAAATAAGAAGAGTGACATAAATGTATACATGTAAGTTTTAAGTGAAGTCTGAGGCTATAGGCAATAGCTTGACTAGTATATAACCAGGAAACTATGTAAATAGAAATTATCCTGTGATTCAATAAAAATAATAATAATAATAATAATAATAATAATAATAATAATAATAATAATAATAATAATAATAATAATAATAATATAATAATAATAATAATAATAATAATAATAATTTTATTTCACAATAATATAAAACTATCATTAAAATTTACAATTTCGATTATATATAAATATACAAATTACAATGCATTCAATTTATAAAAAGGATCATCTAAGAATGTTTAACTAAATATATACACTTTTACAAATCTAATTCTGATCAAACTAATACAAACAAATAATACAGATAATAATAATAATAATATAAAAAGATAGAAAAACAAATAAAAGTCTAGCTTATTCGAGCAATAGCATTATCAAGGGAGATGTCTACATTTGTTGTATCAACTGTTCTTCTTTTAGACCTTGATAATAATAATAATAATAATGATAATAATAATAATAATAATAATAATAATAATAATAATAATAATAATAATAATAATAATAATAATAATAATAATAATAATAATAATAATTATAATAATAATAATAATAATAATAATAATAATAATAAACTTTATTGATTCTCCATAAATGGGTTTTAAAAACCATTCACATGCATAAAAACTATTCAGAATAATAACAAATGTCTGCTATAAACGATATAAAATACAGTAATATAAAAACCCGCAGATAAGAACCACTATTTTTTTTTAGGTTAGGCTAAAGTGGTTCTTATATAATTGGTATTTAGTGAGAAATTAGGCTAAGGTGGTTCTTAATTATAACTGGTTCTTATTTACAAAGCAAAAACAATTTCCCTTAGTTTTTTTTTATGTTATATAAATTGTTATGTAGAAGCATCTGAATGATGAATGTATTCTCATTGAGATAATACATTTGTAAAACATTTTTCTTGCATTGATTTTAAATTTGGTCATATTCAGGCTCAACTTATATTTTTTCAAATGACCAAATAAAGCTTGAAACCTTTCATACAAGAACAAGTAGAAATTTTTAGGCTTAAGTGGTTCTTTCTTAACAGGTGCTTAAAAAGCAAATTTTAGTCTAGTGGTTCTTTATTTTGATCCACTGGTTCTTATATGCAGGTTTTTACTGTATAATACAAATGTATACACACGAGCTATCAAATTTCATCATATTTACAAAGTGCTGTCCATTCGAGTGCATGGCTCTTCATCTCTTAAAGTTATTTGAAGATGCAATATCTGTTAAATATATATACATCACATAGACGTGGTACCTTGTAGGCTGTTCCATGAAGGAGATGTGATAGCACACCTCGTACAGTCTTCCCTGATCGTGTCTATAGGAGATAAACAAAAACAATTCTATCTCTTGTACAACACACACGTGTCTATAAGAGATAAAAAGGAACAATTCTATCTATTGTACAACACACACGTGTCTATAGGAGATAAAAAGGAACAATTCTATCTCTTGTACAACACACACGTGTCTATAGGAGATAAAAAGAAACAACTCTATCTCTCGTATTTGTACAACACACACTGTCAGTCTTAAAAGTACACAATTACCTTTGGCAAGGCATCTACAATAATTGCTGTTTTGAATGCTGCTACAGGGCCAACACTTTGCCGTACACTCTTTATGACCTCTGCTACCATGACATCTTGTTTCATGTTAACAGCTTAAACCATAAAATATACAACAACATTAATTAGAAAATATTTTTAGTGGATTTAGAAGAACACAACCTTACTTTTATCTACAGTAATGAATGCCAATGGGATATGTCATAAAATATACAACGTTATAATTGGAAAATATTTTTAGTGGATTTAGAAGTACACAACCTTACTTTTATCTACAGTAATGAATGCCATTGGAACATGTCCTTTGATCTTATCCTCATACCCAACACAGGCTGCATCAATCACAAAACTTGGCTTCAAAATTCCCTGTTAGAATGCATGAACCATTATAAGTTACAAGTAAATATATTTCAAGTGTATGTTTATGTAAGCTTAAGGTGCTGGATGTGTATTTTTGTCTCACCGGCAAGCAGACATGATTCAGATATCATACCATTATTGTTGAAGTGCGAGCCCCAATGTTTGATGTCTTATTTGCAAACTAGCATTTTGTCGGACGTCTATCAAAATACTAGGAATGAATTTGGCAGAGTGATCCAAAAAGGATGAATTCCAGTAAATCGAAAGGTAAATCGCATTGCCTGATAGCAGGCAACATACTGTCACTTTGGGTGTTGTACTTCAATGATAATTGTAACCACATCATGATCTCAATGCTGGGTAATGTAACAATATGTGTGAATGTACCTCTTCTAATGCTTTAGTAGATATTCTATGCCCAGCAACATTGATGACATCATCTGTTCTTGCCATGATTGACACAAAACCATCTTCATCTATGATTCCTGCATCACATGTGTCATAATAACCCTGACATTAAAATTACACATGTTAATACATAACTTGTACAGCATCAATATCGATGTACATTCCCATTGGCATAATTAAGTAGTATATATTGATCATTTATCACACATATTACAGCAAACAATATTTACAAAATTGCTTGACAGTCTGACAACTGCTATTGATGAATAATCAAGAACCTACTGGGTACTTCTCAAAGTAGACTTTATTGAATCGTTCATCTGCCTTCCATAGTGTACCAGCTGTTCCTGGTGGCATTGGTAACCTAGCAACATAAAAAACAACAATTACTGCACAACAATTAATTGTGAAATAAGTCGTGAAACGTTGTTTTATGATTATTACAAGGTCATTGGAGGAAATTATAGGATTTGAACAAGAGCTGAATATAAATATTATTATAAGCATGTAAGTATATCTATCTACTAAATTAGTCTCCTTTGCAGCCTATTTTAGTGTCATCACGAAACGTGGGAGGGAGAGTTTTGTGACGACACTAAAAACAGCTGCGAGGGAGACTAGTAAGTATACCAATTTGAAAATACTTACAAAGTTTCTTATTCGGTATATATTAATTAAAAGTATAACACTAGAACAACTGATACTAATAATTTAACAAAAGACAATAGGCAGAGTGTTGTAATATAAAAAGTATTATTATCACTTACTTGACAACAATCTGGCCTAGCTCTCCCCTATCAGCTTCTGTCTGGTCTTCTCTTAAAACTCGTACTACAACACAAGATACCAGACGTTAAAGTACAAATAAACTCCAACCTCCTAACCTGATTATTGGCCCTCTCACATCATAAGATATATCATAAATCCAAAAACATTTTAAATTAACCCTGTTGCAAGATCAAATGTTGAATGAAAGGAGAACAATTATAATAACAATAAGGGAACGTTAGTAACTGAGGAGTATAATTAAAGTGATATATATATACCATCATATCCAGGGACAGGTTTGCCAGTTGTCTGCAAGTGTTCATCCATTGGACGACCAAGTCCCACACAGTGAGCAGAGATAGCCCAACCAGATTCTGTGAATATATTGTACATAACAAGATGAGATCAGGTATAACTCTGGTAACAATTACCATGTCTAACCTGTCTGCCACCAATTATCATACACAGGAGCACTAACAGCACGTCGAGCCCAATGCATTGTATCTTTATCTAAATGCTCTCCAGCCAAAAACAGGTCACGAAAACTTTTTGAACACAAAACAAGAAAAATAAATGAGTAAGTAATAAAATAATGTAAATAATGTCATTTATCAGTTACCTGTTTGTCTTTTCCTAACAGCTTTTCTACTAAGAGATGTACTCTATACTAATGTATATCTTGCACACACTAGCTAAACAGAGATTATAGACATTAACCAACTATTACATGCAAGTGGTATTACATTAAAAATGACAACTACATGCATAATCCTGTGAACAACTAAAGCAAAATAATGGATATTCTATTCATAAAAACAAAAGCTATATTTCTATAAGTTACGTACTGTGAAAGGTCATACTGCTTGATAAGCTCAGCTTTAGGGTCCTGACATAACACAAAGCATAGTTGCAGTTTTAATCAAATAAAATTGTGAACATAGTCAACATAAAGAATAATTGTTTCACACACAAATGTTGTAAGGCAACATCTTGACTCTGTTACATTCATTTGCTATAGTGTTCATCAGATGATGGCTAGAATGAATAATGTCTGGCCTTATATACTGGACATTTGATTCCTTTGAGGATGATTATGTGATGTGATTGGTTACCAAAGTGTTTGTGAATAGTCCTGTTCACAGTTCAGTGACCACCAATTATAGTTCCAATAATTATAGTTGTGCATGAAAAATTATAATCGTGCTATGCGCAACTATTATTAGTGGTCACTAACCCTAACCCTAAGGAACTGTGAAAAGGACAATTGTCAGCATCCAGACTTTAATTCTGCTGTCAACCTGTTACTCTGATTGACAGAGTCTACAGAGAATGCCTTGAAGCATGGATGTTAATGTAATGTATATATACAACCAAACATTATTCAGTCTTGCTGGATTATCCGGTGAGGACTAGCAATAAAGCAGTTGAAACACCATGTATGTCCAAACCATTAATTTTCATATAGATGATCCATGATGATCAAATAACCTTAAGTTTACAACTTTTACATTTCACATAGTCATAATGTTTTATTTAAAGTGTCAAGATGTGGTGAGATATGTTTTTTAGTCATTGTTATCTATCTATCTATCTACCTACCTATCTACCTATCTATCTATCTATCTATCTATCTATCTATCTATCTATCTATCTATCTATCTATCTATCTATCTATCTATCTATCTATCTATCTATCTATCTATCTATCTATCTATCTATCTATCTATCTATCTATCTATCTATCTATCTATCTATCTATCTATCTATCTATCTATCTATCTATCTATCTATCTATCTATCTATCTATCTATCTATCTATCTATCTATCTATCTATCTATCTATCTATCTATCTATCTATCTATCTATCTATCTATCTATCTATCTATCTATATCTATCTATATATCTATATCTATATCTATATATATACACACACACACACACACACTGTGGCTCACATCTCACATCTCAGATCCAAGATTAATATATACATTATATCATGAAAAAATGGCACTATAAAAAACCTAAATAAAAGATAATTATCTCACCTCGGTACGTATTATCCTTATTGCTGTTGGTGCTGTAAACATACTGACAACCTTGTGTTGCTCAATAACACGGAAAAAAGCACCAGAATCAGGTGTTCCCACAGGCTTACCCTTAAACACAAGTATGAATATAGTACGGTTATAATATACCATGGTATAGACCTCATAGCCAAGGGAGGTTAAGTGGAACTTCAATTATAAACATTTAAAACAGATGAACTAAAATTAAAACAAAACTGCTCGCATGTTATTAAAGAGTGTGGGGGTGCTAAATATGACCCTCTCAAAACAATAGATATAATTATTGATATTGATCATGGTATTACAGTAATAATCACTTATATACTTTTCACTGATACCTATCACTAAAACCTATCAGTATAATACCTATCACTAATACCAAGAGAGGATAAATAAGAGAGTGAAACTCCTATAATTAATAGCCCGCGCACCATGTTAAATCACATCCAAGCTATTTTTAGAAAAACCAAAACACCTTACCCTTCTCCTGAGCGTAAAAATTGGCTTTCCCCGCTATACTCCTGTGCGCTGGATTTTGTAACTTCCGATCATTTCCGTAAACTTCCGACCAAAACATTAGTAAAAGGTCCATCTTTGCCGAAAGAAAAAGTCAAAGAAACAAAAAACCTGGCAAAGAAAACTGAAATCTGAGGATCTTCCTCAGGTTTCAGCTCCCCTCAAGACTGAAATTACAAGATGAAAAGTACAAGAATTTCCATGTCTATAGCGAGGCAAAGAACGGTGCGGAATTGAGGAAAACTTGTCATCGCCACAAAGTTTTTTCATCAAAAAAGGATTTTAAAAACCAGGTTATGGATAAACTATCAATGGATATTAGAGTACAAACACTAAAAGTGTGCAATACTTTGTACTATTTACCACTAAATAGTGTTGATTAAACAATAGAGAACAAAAGAATTTGCATAATTTACAGACATGACAACTTTCCTGGCCATCGCTAGACGTGGATATTCTTGTACTTTTCATCTTGTCATTTAGTAATTTCAGTCTTGAGGGGAACTGAAACCTGAGGAAGAGTTTTCTTTGCAGGTTTTTTGTTTCTTTAACTTTTTTTTTTTCGGCGAAGATCGTCCTTTTACAATAAATATTTTGATTGGAAATATACGGAAGTGTTTGGAAGTTACAAAATCCAGCATGCAGGCTAATATAGGAGTTTCGCTCTCTTATTTATCCCTCTCTTGCTAATACTTAACATATAATACCTATCACTAATACTTAAAATATAATACCTATCACTAATACCTAACATATAATACCTATCACTATAATACCTATCACTATAATACCTATCACTATAATACCTATCACTATAATACCTATCACTATAATACCTATCACTATAATACCTATCACTATAATACCTATCACTAATACCTAACATATAATACCTATCACTATAATACTTATCACTATAATACCTATCACTATAATACCTATCACTAATAACTAACATATAATACCTATCACTATAATACCTATCACTATAATACCTATCACTATAATACCTATCACTATAATACCTATCACTAATACCTATCACTATAATACCTATCACTATAATACCTATCACTATAATACCTATCACTATAATACCTATCACTATAATACCTATCACTATAATACCTATCACTATAATACCTATCACTATAATACCTATCACTAATACCTATCACTATAATACCTATCACTATAATACCTATCACTATAATACCTATCACTATAATACCTATCACTATAATACCTATCACTATAATACCTATCACTATAATACCTATCACTATAATACCTATCACTATAATACCTATCACTAATACCTATCACTATAATACCTATCACTATAATACCTATCACTATAATACCTAACCCTAATACCTATCACTGTAATACCTATCACTATAATACCTATCACTAATACCTATCACTATAATACCTATCATTATAATACCTATCACTATAATACCTATCACTATAATACCTATCACTAATACCTATCACTATAATACCTATCACTATAATACCTAACCCTAATACCTATCACTATAATACCTATCACTATAATACCTATCACTATAATACCTATCACTATAATACCTATCACTATAATACCTATCACTATAATACCTATCACTATAATACCTATCACTATAATACCTATCACTAATACCTAACACTAATACCTATCACTATAATACCTATCACTATAATACCTATCACTAATACCTATCACTATGATACCTATCACTAATACCTATCACTATTATAGTACCTATCACTATAATACCTATCACTATAATACCTATCACTAATACCTAACACTAATACCTATCACTATAATACCTATCACTATAATACCTATCACTATAATACCTATCACTAATACCTAACACTAATACCTATCACTATAATACCTATCACTAATACCTATCACTATAATACCTATCACTATAATACCTATCACTATAATACCTATCACTATAATACCTATCACTAATACCTATCACTATAATACCTATCACTATAATACCTATCACTATAATACCTATCACTAATACCTATCACTATTATAGTACCTATCACTATAATACCTATCACTATAATACCTATCACTAATACCTATCACTATGATACCTATCACTAATACCTATCACTATTATAGTACCTATCACTATAATACCTATCACTATAATACCTATCACTAATACCTAACACTAATACCTATCACTATAATACCTATCACTATAATACCTATCACTATAATACCTATCACTAATACCTAACACTAATACCTATCACTATAATACCTATCACTAATACCTATCACTATAATACCTATCACTATAATACCTATCACTATAATACCTATCACTATAATACCTATCACTAATACCTATCACTATAATACCTATCACTATAATACCTATCACTATAATACCTATCACTAATACCTATCACTATTATAGTACCTATCACTATAATACCTATCACTATAATACCTATCACTAATACCTATCACTATAATACCTATCACTATAATACCTATCACTATAATACCTATCACTAATACCTAACACTAATACTTATCACTATAATACCTATCACTAATACCTAACACTAATACCTATCACTATAATACCTATCACTAATACCTAACACTAATACCTATCACTATAATACCTATCACTAATACCTATCACTATTATAGTACCTATCACTATAATACCTATCACTATAATACCTATCACTATAATACCTAACACTAATACCTATCACTATAATACCTATCACTAATACCTAACATATAATTACCTCATAGAGAACAGATGTACATCCTGCTAATAGTGGTGCATAAACAATATAAGAATGACCCACTACCCAACCAAGATCAGATGCAGCCCACCACACCTAGGGACAAACAATAGTTATTATTTAGATAAAAATTGTATGGTAAGTATTTACATGGCTTCATATTAAACCTTTAATCAACTGTGGAATCATTAAACAACATATTTATTATACATACCAATAACAAAATAATGAAGACTTTCCGATTCATTTGACAGTTGTTGAAAGGTCTCAATTGAATGATAGAGTAAAAACACTAAAAGTGTGCAATACTTTGTACCATTTACCACTAAATAGTGTTGATTAAACAATAGAGAACAAAAGAATTTGCATAATTTAGCAGTATTTAGTGGTATTTATGTTGCACACTTTTAGTATTTGTACTCTAGTGATTAAAATTACAATTTTAAAAAGAACATTCTATAATTGTCTGTGAGGAATATGTGTTAATGTACAGATGTACAGATATAGTTTCTGTGGTGATTATGGTTTCTATACTGTCTGTGGAATCTGTGGTGTCTATAGTATCTGTGGTGTCTGGTATATGTGGTATCTGTACTATCTGTGGTGTCTATAGTATCTGTGGTGTCTATGGTATCTGTGGTGTCTATAGTATCTGTGGTATCTGTACTATCTGTGGTGTCTATAGTATCTGTGGTGTCTATAGTATCTGTGGTGTCTATGGTATCTGTGGTATCTATGGTATCTGTGGTGTCTATAGTATCTGTGGTATCTATAGTATCTGTGGTGTCTATACTATCTGTGGTGTCTATAGTATCTGTGGTGTCTATAGTATCTGTGGTGTCTATGGTATCTGTGGTGTCTATAGTATCTGTGGTATCTGTACTATCTGTGGTGTCTATAGTATCTGTGGTGTCTATAGTATCTGTGGTGTCTATGGTATCTGTGGTGTCTATAGTATCTGTGGTGTCTATAGTATCTGTGGTGTCTATGGTATCTGTGGTGTCTATAGTATCTGTGGTGTCTATAGTATCTGTGGTGTCTATAGTATCTTTGGTATCTGTACTATCTGTGGTGTCTATAGTATCTGTGGTATCTGTACTATCTGTGGTGTCTATGGTATCTGTGGTGTCTATGGTACCTGTGGTGTCTATAGTATCTGTGGTGTCTATAGTATCTGTGGTGTCTATAGTATCTGTGGTGTCTATAGTATCTGTGGTGTCTGTGGTATCTGTGGTGTCTATAGTATCTGTGGTATCTGTACTATCTGTGGTGTCTATAGTATCTGTGGTGTCTATGGTATCTGTGGGGTCTATGGTATCTGTGGGGTCTATGGTATCTGTGGTGTCTATGGTATCTGTGGTGTCTATAGTATCTGTGGTGTCTATAGTATCTGTGGTGTCTATAGTATCTGTGGTGTCTATAGTATCTGTGGTGTCTATGGTATCTGTGGTGTCTATAGTATCTGTGGTGTCTATAGTATCTGTGGTGTCTATAGTATCTGTGGTGTCTATAGTATCTGTGGTGTCTATAGTATCTGTGGTGTCTATGGTATCTGTGGTGTCTATGGTATCTGTGGTGTCTATAGTATCTGTGGTGTTTATGGTATCTGTGGTGTCTATGGTATCTGTGGTGTCTATGGTATCTGTGGTGTCTATGGTATCTGTGGTGTCTATGGTATCTGTGGTGTCTATAGTATCTGTGGTGTCTATGGTATCTGTGGTGTCTATAGTATCTGTGGTATCTGTACTATCTGTGGGGTCTATGGTATCTGTGGTGTCTATAGTTTCTGTGGTATCTGTACTATCTATGGGGTCTATGGTGTCTATGGTGTCTGTGGTATCTATTGTAAATACAAACCTCTCCAGGATTGATACCATAGATATTCTTCATTGACCAGTGAAGTGCAACAGCATGTCCTCCATTACGGCGTACTATTCCCTTGAAAATGAGAACAATTTAACAACATGACCTTACTTGCAAACCTAAGTATTAACATGATAATACAAACAAGCCAACCTTAGGATCTCCTGTAGTTCCTGATGTATATAATATATACAGTGGATCTGTAGATTCTACTGGCACACAGTCTTGCAGTGGGGCATTTTGCATAACTTGATCCCATGTGACATCTTGTCCGGGAATGATATCTCCTGAACACTGGTCATTGCAATATAAAAAATGAGTATATAATTTACATAGTTCATCAATAGCAATAGCAATAGATTTAAGTTTGTTAGGGTATTTATGATATATGTGAATAGTTTGTCAATATATAAAGCCAGTAGATTTATTAGACCTGAAACAGCCTCTTACCTGATCTCTCTGATGCAGAATAACAGTGGATGGTTTGTAGTTAGATATTTTTATAGCTTCATCTAGAATGGGTTTGTAAAACACAAGGCGATTTGGCTCAATACCACAGGATGAGGTTACAACCACTCTGGGCTGAAAAGAAGACAATTTCACTCAGTATATATTATAATTATAGATTGGACAACAACAACAACAACAATCGTTTATTAAGGTAGTTGGGGCGGACTCATGGATTCCTTGGATAGAATTTTTTTTAAACTTTTTCCACATAAAATATGACATAGGAAGAGCTCAAAACTGAAATAAGAAAGGGGGGTCACCATGTTCGTTTTAGAACTGTGAGGGGTGGTGTAAGGCACTTTTTTGCCTAATCTGGTTCCAAAATATGCTCACTAAATTCGTTAGAAATAAAACTACTACAAGAACCAGCAATATCTTTACTCAAATATTATGACAGATTCTCACAAAATAATATACATTAATTTTTTTTAAGATTCAAAAAGATTATCATATGAGCAATGTGAAAAGCGAAAAAAATTGGGGGTCACCACACTAATAGGCGAGTTATAAGCGACCAAATCCATTTTTCTTGTCAAAAACAGTCCACGCGGGACTGGGTTCTAGTACTTTAAACATCTTCTTGAAACTTGTCAAATTGTCATTGTCATCTCCAGAAACCTTAAAACCTATTTTGTATTAGTTTTAGGACTAAAGACGTCAAAATTATATTTTATCTATTCATTTTTACAAAGTCGTAAATTTGTTGTTTTGAGACTAAACAGCGACCATGTCAGGTAGTGAAAATCTGAGCATGTTTCGAAAGATGTCCCATTTTACCTCCAAAGTTGCATGAAATAACATAATCCTTTCTTAGGTTATAGATAAGGATTCAAATTAAGATATTATTTAGATAAATTTTCAAAAAAACGCAAATAAATTATGAAAAACGAGATGCGCGAAATGGATGCGCAGTAGCAAGAGTCTGGAACTACCTTAAGTACCAATAATAAAAAAGAATTACAATTGGACACATCACGGCGGGCACAAACGGCCTAAAATTGGTATTGGTGAAATTGCTATTTTCCATAAAACATCATTCGCCTTCTCCTAAGAACTCTAAAACTGAAAACCGTTTAGAATTTGGATTTCGGAAACTTGAGTTATGGCGATTTTAATAACAAAAATATTTCGCGGGAAAATTTTGATAAGAAACCTTTAGAAAAACATTGTTTGGCAAAATTTTTTCATTTCACAATATTTTTATATGAATTTGAAGAGGACTGGATGGTGGAAAATATGTTGAGAGCAGAATTTTGATTTTCGGGCTCAAAGGGCTGAAATTTATTTTTGAAAAAGTGAGAAAAAACATGTTACGTCATTATGACATCAACAATGAATAAAAAAGATTGTAAATTGGCCCGTTTCTGGAAAATAGTTGATTATATTTGCTATATTTACTGAGAAAGTGTTGTCCAATGACATGACATTAAAATTTCTATGACTAATAACTTCTAATGATTAATAATATTTTTCAATGACGTCAAATCTGATGACGTCATCAAAATCATTAAATCGCTTTTCTCCAGTTCCCTTCATCAAAATTTTATAAAATTTTCGAAAACGTGTTCTATATCAGACAAGTGATTATAGTAATTCATAAAATCTTGTCTTGCGACAAAATTAGATTTTCCATACCATTTTAACATTTTATTATGACGTCACTATGACGTCAAAACATCCTTAAAATTTTCCAAAACTTTTTGCTAACTAAGGAAACCAACTCCTGAAAATTTCATAACATAATAATGTTTTTTTTTTTTTCAAAAATAGGCAAAAATAACACAAAATCAGACATTTTAGGTGTCCGTTTGTGGGGTTGTTTGTGCCCGCCGTGCATATGTTAGCTAAATATATTTTAGTCAAGTCATGACAACTTTATTGACTAAAGTACACATATATTATATGTGGGAAACCTATATACCTGAAGAAATAAACCCTGTAAAAGTAGTAGCCACATAATAAATGATTGTACTAAGGACTGAACTAGACATTATCAACATTGTTGGATTAACAGTGTACCTCGGCATGCTCAATACGTCTTGCTAGTTCAGGAGCAGCAAAACCTCCAAATACTACAGAATGAATGGCACCAATCCTAGCACAAGCTAACATAGCAATGACTGCCTGAAAACAAACAACAATACAATACAATGACTGCCTGGAAACAAACAACCATACAATATGACTGCCTGGAAACAAACAACCATACAATACAATGACTGCCTGGAAACAAACAAACAACCATACAATACAATGACTGCCTGGAAACAAACAACCATACAATACAATGACTGCCTGGAAACAAACAACCATACAATACAATGACTGCCTGAAAACAAACAAACAACAATACAATACAATGCCTGCCTGGAAACAAACAACCATACAATATAATGACTGCCTGGAAACAAACAACCATACAATACAATGACTGCCTGAAAACAAACAACCATACAATACAAAATCTTGCCATCCAGAACAGATTTTCCATACAAATCCTAATAAAATATTTAATTTTAAATTAAATGCCATTTCCCTCATGTTGGCTGATATTTTGCCTTCTTACTAATATGGAGGCGCTCTTTTCATTTCTGATGTTCATTTTGACACAGCTGTTCAATTTAAAATGGGTTGGGTCACATGACCTAGCTGTTGTTGCAAAAAGCCTATTCAATGACTATGTGAATAATTATTTCATGTTTCACAGTTACAATAAAAATATTTTACCTGGGGAACCATGGGCATGTAGATCACAACTCGGTCACCTTTACATACATTCAAACTAGCAAGCGCACCTGCAAACTTGGAAACCTAAAAAATAACAATGAAAGAAAAACTATAAGACAGTGTAAAGAACACATAAGTCAGTATACAAACATATACAAACGTCCCAGCCAGACCAACACTCAGAGTCTTAAATTGGTACAGGAGGGATGTAAAAGAATCTGCACCACTATTTAACTAAAATTGTTTTGATATGTCCAAATATATATAATGGATACCAAAAGATTTTTATAGAGCAAGTTACTCTCAAATTATATCATATTATATTGTAATACATATTTTTTCAGTATGTTTTTTTTTTCTATTTTATTTTCATATATTTATCTCTTGTTACAATATCTTTTCTCAATAATCCTATGTCAATATTTGTATTTTTGTATTTGTACTTTTTTCTATTCAACCTTAACTCCATAAATATTGTAAATCAGTACTGTGTGATCTTTCACGATGAGCACAACTCTTGGAGAAAACTCAGAGTAAAATATATGTTTAATTAAAAAAATAAATAAAAATTTAACTTCTGGTAAGAGTAGGGCACAATCTCCCTGTGGTGTGGTCCAACTTTTCTACACTACAGGACCCCACTCAGAATTTGTGTCAAACCGTTTTGGTGTTACTGCCTTCGCAAGAAGGAAAAGTGAAATAAACAGAAACTTTCTTGTGCACTAGTTAACCAAAAAATGATGTCATTAAGTGCACACATAAGATAAAAACAATGGAAAAACTGTGCATTGATTATACATGCACTTGGACAAAAAAAGTATGCTTGAATGTAGCTATGCCTCACATTTTGACTAACTGCTGGCATAATTATTACTAATGTCATGGTAAATCAGAGGACATATCACACCAGTCTTACCAGTCTTTGAAGGTTTTGATATGAATACATCTCAATCTTGCCAGATACAGGGCTGTCATAGATTAGTGCTATTTTGGATCCATTTCCCTTTTCAATGTGTCTATCCAGGCAGTTGTAACAAGTGTTCATTTCTCCACCTGGAAACCTTTAATCATGTACATGTATTACAACAGTTGTTATTATAGTTGATCACATATTTTTGATTTAAAAATCAATATCAATTATTGATTGATTGATTTCTATTGAACATGCTACCAACACCTATTTGCACTTTTATATCAGTTTTCAATCCCTATATTGATTGAAGTAGATTGTTTTACCACAACTACCAATAATCTCGCAATCTGATTGGCTGATTTGCAGTAGTAAGTAAGAGTCCAGACAACATATCACGCAATGCTGAAATGTCGTGTTCTGAGACAAACTTTCTCAACTTTTATGATTTTATTGTGCATGGTCAAAAAACCCAACAAATCGAATGTGGTTTAGCGTTGCCTGTACTCTTATCGACAACGGTATTCGTCATGACAATGGTCAAAATTTGGTGCGGACTCACCCCGCTGCGTGAGATGTACGTACATGACCACTGTTATGACAAATATTGTTGTCGATTAAAGAGTATAGACAACACTAAACCACATTAAATTTGATAAATTGCCTCAATTGCCTATAAGGAATAATGGTTTTGACATGATATATATATATATATATATATAGATCTTACAGTGCGACTACTGAAACCGGTGCCACCCAAACAAATTTCAAAATGAATATTTTTTTAGATAAAAAAAAAAAAAAAAATTGTGGAGGGTTCTCAACAGTTGGCTAAGATGTTTCTTATCCAATCTTGATCTATTAGTATTCCGTTCACATAAAATGAAAATTATTATCATTTTAAGCAAAAAAGTCAAATATTTGTAGAGATTCTATTGTTCATATTCTAGATCGTGATTGGATAATTATGTTTTGGTGGTTTCAGTAATAGCACTGTAGAGGTTTTACGATATAGAGACTCATAGTAAGTATAGGAAATTACACAGTTCGAGAAGCATTAATGAAAAATACAGTGCGTATTTGATGAAAATGAATTAATACCATGAGTGCATAGCACGAGTGGTATTTAATAATTCACTTTCATCGAATACAAGCAGTATTTCTCATTAATTCTTCGAGAACATAGGTGTAATTCCCTTTTAATATCACATATATAAAAAATATGAGTTTCTGAAAATAAAAGTGCATGGCAGTGAATCAATTTGAAAGCAGCAAAGTTCCCGGATGTGTGCAATTAATTAATTGCATGGTATTAGTATAGGAAATTACACCGTTCGAGAAGAATTAATGAAAAATACCGCGCGTATTTGATGAAAGTGAATTAATACCACGAGTGCGTAGCACGAGTGGTATTTATTCACTTTCATCAAATACAAGCGGTATTTTTTATTAATTCTTCGAGAACATAGGTGTAATTTCCTGTTAATATCACATATATAAAAAAATACGAGTTTCTGAGAATAAAAGTGCAGCTATTTGAAAGGTATCCAAAAACAAAGTTCCCGGATGTGTGCAATTAATTAATTGCACGGTATTAAGAAAAAATTCACAGTTTGTCAGCCAATCAGAATCGAGTATTTTTTATAGATATGATATTAAGAAAAAAATTCACAGTTCGTCAGCCAATCGGAATCGAGTATTTTTTATAGATGTGATATTAAACTATAGACAGGAATGGGATTTAGTAAAAACACCATCAGAAATACGTAACTCAAATATAACCTTTTTTTGCACGGATCGACTGTTTGTTGTTGTTCAGAATGAAATCAGTTTATACATTAAATTAAGATAAAATTAAGATAATACTATAAGCTATAGCTTATACTATAAAAACTATGAATACTAACCAGTTTGTAAATGGTGGGTTGGAATTATCTACAACCTTTGTATAGGGTTTGTACCAATCAATCCCTTCAGCAACTTCATTCCAAAACGTGTCTCTATCCTGAATAGAACTTTGAAAAGCTTCTTGGTAGGTGTATTGGCGCATTGTAGACAAACAAGTCAGATGTAAAGACCGCCATTGCTTTAAGTTAGGCTTGAGCATTGGTCTTAAAAGTCGATGCAGTCGTGGAGAGTACACAATAGCTCGATGCATTTTTGTAAACCAGCTCTTGCAGATGAACGCAGCTTACTATTTATGTAAAACACGTACACTTTTGCACTCTCTTTGGGTAAAACAAACAACTGGATGAAGCTCGACACGCTTCAAAATCCTTGTTGATGACGACTGTATCACGTGTTCCTTATATGTCACGGCAATATCGCGTGACCATGGATTCTCGTAGGGGTAGGGCAGCCCAACTAGTCTATCTGAAGATTTTTTTTTAAAGCTAATAATATTATTTTTACCGCGCGCCTATTATTGAAAAAAAAAAAAACTTTACTTTGCTCCATCCTCCTTTGCTACTCGACTTGAGCGCTTAGGTGGGCTTCCTGTGGTGGTTGGTTTGTCGTGCGGAATCGAGAATCGTACGCGACTTTCTCACTGACGACAGAAATTGAAAAGAGTTGTGTTTTGTGACAAGGTGTACTTGAAACTTGATGGCGTGGATGTTTTCCTGCATTTTCCAGCTTGCATAGGCACGAAAATGCAACGACGAGCGCCGAAAGTCCGCCTGAAAGCGCAATCGGCTGACTCGAACTAATAAAATCATATTGTACAAAAAGTGTTGTTTTTCTCATAGGGATTTACACTGAGTACACTTTTAAAAACAACAAGAACAAACAGCCGGTGTGTGAAATTGTTTACCAGTTTATTGAAATATAGCTATAGTTTATTTTACAATAGTATATTAAAAATTCCGATGACTGGTAGCGAGAGCTACCTACGGACTGCCTTTTTGATCGTGAAACGTACTGAACAGGATGAGGAGCAACATTCGTTTCCATTTCATCCTCACTTTCCACTTGTGTCACTACTTCATCCATACCCAGAAATTCTCTACAGTCAGCGGTTCGGGGTAATTTCGCGGGCTCATACAGAACGTAAGCAATGCGCATGCGCAAACAGAAATTATTAACTATTTTATGCCATTCTCTTAGCACAGGATATGGTATTTTTACAGCAAAAAGAGGCTTGTTATTTGACTTGCATGCATACCTTAGTTCAGGCTCAGAGAACTGTAATTTTTCTTTAAATTTTGATATCGTTGAGGCGTCTATTACATCTGACATTTTTTTTTTAATTTTGAAATTTGTAATTCGCGCCAAATAAACCCGCGAATTTTTCACCATAGGAACCCCAAAAGATTTTAGGAGAGGCTACTAAGCTTTAAACAAGAAAACATCGCCGATCAAGTCGTGCAAATCGATTCTCTACGTTTCAAATGTAAAATATATCGACTTGAACTGTAAGTTTTACGCCTTGTGAGGTGAGAAAACAATGCAAAATTTCTCTAAAAGGGATTGAGACACTTGAAATGAAGAGTAGTTATCGTTTCTTGGCAAAAAATCGCGTTTATTGATGTGGTTTCAAGAGTAGATTGGTCTACATGAAAGGAATTCTCAACAGTAAATGTTCTTATCTGTGGCACATTGAAGAGGCAATGATGTTCAAGAACGCTATGGCGGCCTACAGCTATATTGGTGTCTTTTAAAACTGATTTTTGAACAACTTTGAACTTGAAAATACCATATTTTATATCGCAATATCAATGTCAATACATCGATGTACAATTTACGATTTGTGGACCTCAAAAGTTTGAAAGTTAAAGCGTTGTTTTAAGGACTTTATTATCACCAAGTGACAGTGGTTTCTAAAGAACTCTATGGCGGCTTATGGCTATGTCGGACTCTTTTTCATGTCCTTTTTTTGAACAACTTTGGACTTCAAATTAACTTTTATTCTATCGCCATACGAAAGTTAAAACGTCAATCTACTGTTTACGATTTGTGGAAAAAGTGGAACATCGATAACAAAAGAAATATTTCAAGAATAAATAAAAGGTACATACATTTCTTTGTAATTTTTGTGTCTATTTCTGAATGAAACTAACTCGGCCAAATGGTCAATGCGCATGCGCGGCGCCATGCTGTATTAGATTTCTGGAAATGCATCGTGTTCTTCATCAGTGTCACTTTCATTATCACACTCATCTTCTTCCACTTCGTCATCATTGTCGTTATCACAGTACACTTCAGAATCACTATCAGCATCCGTTGTGTCTTCTTCTTGTCTGAACAGTCTCATGTGCCATGATGCGCATTATTTTGTCTTTCTTTTTTCCTTGAAGCGATAAGTTATGGTGCCGAGGCTGTCATATGAAACAGCTAGTTCCTTCCAATTATTGTCATTATAATGCTTTGCTTTTCTAGCTGACTGGTCTTTTTCTCGTTGATTTTGTCGAATGTTTTTGGTGCGCGTCCCGGCCCAGTGTTAACAAATGTTATAGATATTCACGGACATGATGTCCATCAACAATGAACTTTTTGCAAAACTTGTCAATGCTTTCTTGTTGATGTAGATGTATAGTTCCGTCAAAAAATTGCTTCTTCAACTGCGCTCGTGGCAAATAATCGTCGACTTCACGAATTGTGCATGTTATCAGCTTGAAGCATAGTAGTGTCAAAGACATCCTTGTAATGAAACTTGGACAATTTCAAGTAGTCAGGATACGGGGCAGGAATTCCCTGGAATGGCATTGAAGATTTCCAGCCATAAATTAAACAGAAATCACACTTGTGTCCAGTCGTATTACTGCATCTGTCTTATCGAATTCCATGTAAAGTTCCCCTTTTATGTAGTGGTTGTTGAAAAAATCACATACATTTTTAGCTCCTGGAGTACTAGAATCTTTATCTGGCATGTGTTCTACTACATATTGTTTATTGAAAAAAAATTGGTCATCCTCAAGGGGAGTTCTGAATGCCGCAATGAACTCACCTAGAGCAGGTGCGCCATCCAATTTTTGGGTTTGGTTTAAATCCCTCAATACCGCAAAAATTCTTTAAAAGTCCCGCATTACCGCAAAACATTTTCGCAAATACCGCATACCGCACAACATTTAATTAAAATCAAAGGCCAGTAAAAGTTTTGCTTTTTTTTTACCATCCATACGTACCAAACAAAAATACAAAAACAAAAACCGTTAATATCGCATACCGCAGGAATTCTAAATCCCGGTTTACCGCTAGATTTTGCTTATTTCACCAAAATACCGCTTAAAAAAGGATAAATATCGCATAACGCAGGTATGCTAAATCCCGCATTACCGCAAAAATGTATTCCTTTTACCGCAATATCGCATTAAAAAATGGCCAATACCGCAATACCGCAATACCGCAATACCGCAAACCCCAATGTCCCCCTCCTCAAGAGACTTTTGGCTGTGCAGAATGATTTAAATCATTCCTATCTTCTATTATCAAGATCACGAGTACAGCCTGATCAAACAGCTAAGGGACATGTAAAAATCAAGCGAAGAAAAAAAGAAAACAAAAGGAAAGTGAAAAAGCAAAAAAAGAAAAGATTGTATAACAGGTGTGAAGAAATAATAAACAACTTGCTTGCAGACAAGTCAAGTGCCTCTCAATTAAGCCTGCTATATCTAGTTAAAGGGGAAGAAAACGTTCCCATTGAAAACCAGATCCAAAATAAACAGGACCTAAAGTTACAAGAAACCCAAGTTTCACCTTGAGGCCATGAAGCACCTGAGAGTTTGAAATAATATTTCTGGCGATGCTCTTGCTCTTGTTGAGTCTACGATTGGCAGGCTTGTAGGAAAGACTGTTAATTCTCCTGAAGATGATACAGACAGTGACGAGATGATGTTGATAGTGACTGTGATCATGATGGCAGTGATAATGAGGACGACGATTATGATTATGATTGACATTACATAATATGATTAATGTACAAAAACTATAATTGTCGTCACAGGATTGCTGCTACAGTTACATAGGTATTGTCGTTTGAATAGAACAGTAGTAACAGTATCGCAATTTGACTAATATTTCTTACACAATAGCACATTTGTTTATACATTGCTTGAAGTGGAGGCAAAAGGGACCTTATATTAAAAGCACATTTAATTAAAACAGAAAAACCAAAACAGGGCTAGTCTTATAGTAGTATATCAAAATCCAATTAAAAAAATAGCATCCCCCCTTTCATGTTTTGAAAAAAAACTTCACATCCCCCTTTTCTTGTTACTAAATTTTGAGATCCCCTAAAAATCTTCTGCCCCCCCCCCCCCCCCCCCCCCCCCTAAGTATGTGTTGGTGGGCATCCTGTAAACTACCGACTGGATTGGACCCAGAAAACACAGACTGGACTGTGTTTTACAAATCGTCGGACTCAGTCAGTTTTCTGAAAATTTGGATGCTGTCTAAAAGTACACACGAGTGACCACGAGTGACCAAGAATGACCACGAGTGAAAATATTTAAAAAAATGAAAAAATGGTCAAAAATTGTTCTAAAAATAAAATATATATTTCAGATTTCTCTTTCGGTGACCTTAGGGTGACCGTAAACGGTAAAATTCTTTGTAGGTGAAAAATTCCATTATCCTCCAAAGGAACGTAAAATATAAAAAATCCGTCTCAATGTGTCTGTGGTTTAGTCGTGTAGTAATTCGTAAAAAACTAACGCAGCTTTATGTGGATTCGAATTTTGTAGGTTTGCAAAAGGTCTGTCCTAAAAATATACTCCCAAGGGAGCATATCCTACAGAATGAATGAATTATGAATGAGTGAATTACTCAATAAATGAACGACATAATGGGATGAAAGGATGAATCGACAAATAAGCATATATATATATATATATATATTTTTATTACAACTATAGGCATGTGAAATAATTAGTATGATAGTAATATCAAGACCGCTTGCGTGGAAATTCTGTCCACATGCATCACAGCTGATCGAGGCTTGATGTTCATCATCACATTTGCATTGTTGGACAAAAATTGGCCAGATTTCTCCTTAACGAAAAAATAGATAAAATGAAATAGCGTTGAAAATAAAACATAATATAATGAAATAAAGAAAAGGATAGGATAGGATAGGATAGGATGGGATAGGATGGGATGGGATGGGATGGGATGGGATGGGATGGGATGGGATGGGATGGGATGGGATGGGATGGGATGGGATGGGATGGGATGGGATGGGATGGGATGGGATAGGATAGGATAGGATAGGATGGGATGGGATAGGATAGGATAGGATAGGATGGGGTAGGATGGGATAGGATGGGATAGGATGGGATAGGATAGGATGGGGTAGGATGGGATAAGATGGGATAGGATGGGATAGGATAGGATAGGATGGGGTAGGATAGGATAGGATAGGATAGGATAGGATAGGATAGGATGGGATAGGATGGGATAGGATGGGATAGGATAGGATAGGATGGGGTAGGATGGGATAAGATGGGATAGGACATTACCTATACCTACCTATACGCGTTTAATTTACTAGTTATAAAAAAAGTAATTAACTCTTAGTGTATGGGGGAAGGGGGTCGGCAAAATCACCTGTTTTAATTCTTTTCCAAATATTACCTAACCCCTCCTTTCTGGTTGGCAAAAATATCCCTATATATAAATAACGTGAAAAAAAAAAGGAAAAAAATATGACACACTTATTGGTGATTACTCTGTTGGAGGGTTAAAAGCCCCAGACTTTCGATCTTATTTGAATTGAAAGCCGTTTAATCTGACAATCACAAATCACAACTACAGGTTATACCATCAAATTATGTTCAATCGATTGGGGAATTCCAAAATATAAATACTAATTTTGATCCAAATAGAATTCCAGAAAATACTCCGAATTTTTTCAAATTAATTCTAAAAGCGTGGGCAGAAATATCGCATCAAGAAATACACGACCAGGAAGAAGCAGGTCAACATATTTTTTGGAGTAACAAATGTATCAAAATAGGTAATAAATTTTTTATGAAAATATAGCATTACGAAACATAAACAGGGTTAATGACTTGTTAGACTCAAAAGGTGAATTTTCGTGGATACACACAAAGCGCAAAGGTCTACATGACAATGAATATCTAAAATGGGCAGGTATCGTTCATGCGATACCATCCACATGGAAAAAGCAACTTAAAGAAAATAAGAATGAAATGAAGAAAGAATCAAGCTCACAAACGTTCTTGAAATTAAAGGGGAAAAATGTAGAGTTGAGTAAAATTGAGACAAAGATATATCAATGTTATGTAGACAAAAAATTCCGCCCTCCAACATCACAAAGTAATTTGGAAAAAAGAATAAATTTAGGAAACAACTAGATTGGAATAAAATATACAGCAGAATTTATTCAACTTCAATTGATACATACTCAAGGTATTTTCAATATAAGATTATAAATAATATTTTATATCTGAATCCAGATCTTTTTCGTTTTTACATCCGGAAACAGTCGATCATGTTTTTGTAGAATGTATTGAAGCAAAAAATCTATATTTCGAAATAAGAAACTGGCTCTTGGAATTTCAAATTATCCTACCAGAGTGTAATAAAGCAAATGTCATTCTAGGGGTTGATAACAATACGATCAACTACATCATATTGATGTATAAAAAAAAAAAAAAAAAAATAACGTGACCACCTCCCTCAATATTGCTAACCCCACCATACACTAATAAATGAACGGCTCCTTATAGTAATTAACAATAACACCCTTACTGACACTATCATCTTTATCATTAGCAACATGTTACTACCAACAACAATACCATCATGGCTATGAACAATAGTAACAACACCTGTACTAACACTATCATCTTGATCATTAACAACATTGTTACTACCAACTGTAATACAATCATGGCTATCAACAACAGTAAGCTAGAACAACACCGGTACTAACACTATCATCTTGATCATTAGCAATTACATTGTTACTACCAACAGCAATACCACCATCTATACCAATACCATTATATCAATTATGATAGTTCTTGTAATGGATCAAGCTGTCATGTTGACTAGATTGCTGGATAACTTCACCCGTCCTAGTACCATGCGCAGTGCTGGTATGAGATGGCTGTGTCTGCGAGTAGAACTAGTATGTTCTGTGTTAGTTCTCGTTATATGTATCGGGAGGATTTCGTGAAACAAAAACAATATAGAAGAGTTACTGGGTGGCGAATTGTTTTGTTTGGAACATCGTCTGAAACTCTACTAGATCTGTTGATAAAATTTACTTCTTTAACCTCATATAACCAAAAATATCAATAAGAATACTGTGAAGGCTGGTAGAGTTTTTGAAACACAAATCGAAGGGAGTTGTTGTTATGAGCTTATGAAGAGGACTTGAATGCTTCGTTTGTTCGGCTAAACTCGGTCTAACGAGCCACGAGGCGACATTTATGGTATTAAAAAGACACAAATAATTTCTGGCGATATGAATGTTCAAAGAAGAGAAGCTATAACGTCTATAGCTGATGATATTGTCAATAACAGCGAGGGCGCTAGATATTTGTAACCCAGTAGTTACTGTGATTGTAAATGGATGATTTTTTGTAAACCAGTAGTCACTGTGATTGTAAATGGATGATTTTTGTAACCCAGTAATTACTGTGATTGTAAACGGATGATTTTTGTAACCCAGTAGTTACTGTGATGGTAAATGGATGATTTTTGTAACCCAGTAGATACTGTGATTGTAAACGGATGACTTTTGTAACCCAGTAATTACTGTGATTGTAAATGGACAATTTTTTGTAAACCAGTAGTTACTGTGATTGTAAATGGATGATTTTGTAACCCAGTAATTACTGTTATTGTAAACGAATGATTTTTGTAACCCAGTAGTTACTGTGATTGTAAATGGATGATTTTTTGTAAACCAGTAGTTACTGTGATTGTAAACGGATTTTTGAAACCCAGTTAACATTACTGTTATTTTAAACGGTTGGTTTTTACAGGTTACAAAAAGGAACACTTGGTCTCTTTTGTAACCTTCCAAGGTTACATAAGGGAACAATTTTTCTTTTTACACCCATGGTAAAGTTACAAAAAGGACCACAAAGTTACATTAGGGACCTTTGTTCCCTTAAGTAACCACCACTTGGTTACAAAAAGGAACACAAGTTACAAAAATGACCTGATCACGTTACAAAAGGGAACATGAATCTAATCT